>CM017573.1:21882788-21924896 GCA_007844125.1 Sinonovacula constricta | reverse complement strand
AACGTTGGCCGCTTAAGCGATTGTGGCTAAAATGGTTTAAAATATAGTGATAATATCCATAGACATTAACATTAATTAGTATTTTAGCGTAGCCAGGTAAACTAATTGTGTAGAGACCCCAATCCAATATCTGAGTAGAACGACAAATCGCAATGCATGTCAGTTTAATTCTCCCTAAGATGTAGTCTCGACCGGGATCTTAATCTACTCGAAGAGAGACTGGAGAGGTACAAGTCGGGCACTCTTACCGCTCGGAGACGGGCGCCAACTTGACTTACAGTAACGTCTAGCCGGGTTCCTAACACTGTTCAATAACGGATTACAGTTCTGTTTTTGGCTAAGAAGACGTCAGTCGTAAAACCGCACGTCTTCCAGCTTACCTGACCTGACTGGATGTCGCTATAGTGAACGTCATTGTGTCAGCGTGCAGTATCCAAAACAATACCAAATTACAATGATACGTTCTCCCGAGGTCCAGATAGTTGGCTTGTGTCTTCCTTCGCTAATATTGGCTGGAAATCGCTAATATGACCATAACTGAATTGGCTTAACGTATCTTCAAACCAAACTAACCCTACAACTACACTTTATCCTGAACTCTTTTGATCAATGTCTCAAATAAAGATTTGTAATGGGCATTTCAAACCTAACTATGATTAAAAAGTTGCATTGTTTAAACTGTATTTATGTTTTTATTTACAAGATAAATAAATCGTGGTGTTTATGGACTTTTTTTATTCTCGTCTTTCTTTTGAACTTATTCCTTGTTACAACATGTTCCAATGTTCCATTTCTTTCAAATTATTGGTCAAAAGTTTTAATATATTTTGTTAAATAAACTGACTAACAAAACTAGTTTAACTTTGAAAATCGTCAATAAATGCACTAATTGACAATTATTACATACTACATTATTAGATGGATTTCATAATACACTGTTTGCTATAAAGCAGATTATAATATAAGACGTTAAACTGATTGTTAAAAAGCCCACGAGATATAGGACCTTCCCTGCGCATGCGTGTGTCGTGTTATTGCCTATAACAAATAGAAATATAACACAATATAACAGTATCGAACTTTATTTCAAATATCTGATCTTGAATTGTTGTCAAGTTTCATCTTATAAGAGATTTTAATACCATGGGTATTCTATTCATGTGTAATATTTTATACAAGTCTGAACTTATTGCCATAAGTTAAAGTAGACTGGCCATTTCTTGTTGCAGTTTATGTTGTGAAATACTCGTTTTATATATACAGCCAAATAACAGACGAAATAAAGGTCCAGGGACAGTATGGACACGATGCACCATCCACCTAAAATCAGACCAGATCAAAAGACGTATTAATTGAATGTGAACTTGTTTAATTAAGCCAATTTAATTCTAAGATCCTACATCCACACCTGATGTCCGTTACCAGTTGGAATAAACAGAATTGATTGTGTCGAAAGAAAAGTTATGCCGACGAAGTCGCATTACAAGAAGACATCAAGTCATTAGACTCTGGTCATGATTTGAAACTAGTAGCACATATCCAACATAACTGTGTCACGAGGTGTTGATATACAATTACATTATTTTAAGAAAGAATAAAAAAAGGCTTCATAAGATCTTAATGCCTTGTCCGTCATATTTAACTTTTAACAGTGTGAAAAAAGAAGTTTGCGCAAGTGAGAAAAACGTTGCCGGCTAGATAAACAATCAAATATTCTTATTGCAATTTGCCGTTACATTTTATTTACCTAGCTATGGACAGTGTTTGTTTGTTTTTTCCATTCGACCAATAAACTAAGGCCTCTGCATTTTATTCGAACACAGAAAAAAGTATTTTAAAAAATCAACGAGAAACCTTTTTTGTAATGTTTAAAATAGATAAAAATCAGTTATTCCAAAATTTAAAACCACAGTTTATAAAATTAGTAAAATATGAATAAATGACCTTTATTTAGAGAGTACAGTTTATAATTAATGAACGTTTGGAAATAAAAATCTTCATTAATATTTAAATTTGTTTACTTATTAAAGCGTAAATAAAGGTAAGCTGTACACTTTAGGGCTAGCGAATTGAATAATGCAAAAATATATCAAATAAACTTCAGTTAATCACTCAAATAATCATTTTTTCTTAACATTTGCCATTCAAAATGACATCACCATTTATGACGTCATAATTTTGGGTTTAAATGTAATTATTCTTCTGATTCTCGTCATCATAGAACTCTTCTTCATCACCTTGGAGATCAGTCACGTGGTCAACACTCCGACCAAACCTTCCTCCACCGAGAGAGTAGTCCGCGTAGCCTCGTTTTGCGTCCATCGAATGTGATCTTTTTCCGAAACGTCCGCCTCCGAGCCCATAATCATAATCCCAGTTTCCTTGTCGTTTCGCTATCTCCACGGAAGAGTCCGAATCGTGGTTCGGTAACAGCGCGGACAGCAACGGATTTGACCGAACATGCCCGACATGGACCGAGTCCTCATTCCGGAAAAGTCCGAAACGAGATTTGTTTGGAATGTCTTCGTTTCTTGACAAAAGTGAACTAAGTTCTAGCATGTTCTTTGATAGCGAAGGGTTTTCCGTATCCATTTTTATTTAGTTCCTTGCCTAAAGAGTCCAAGAGCCACGTGATTTCAGATTTTCTCTCGTCCGCTGTTGTTGCTGAGGCTTTGTAAACAGTCAATGACATGATGGTGAAAAGCGAGATGCAGACGAATATTTCTTCTACCGTTTTCTTCATATTTGATTGTCTGAAAAAAAACAACGAACAACTAAATAACTTTTAAAGCAGGAAAATACTATGCTTATCACAAAGATGGATAAAAGTGTATAGTAAAACACGTGCAAGTTCAACAACTGATTCGTTTGTAATTAGCCTGATTTGATTTGGCATTTTGACACATACACTCAAAACACCTGATAAAAAAAACTAAACTAAATTTGTATATTATACCGAATGAATGCAATACCATTGAATTGCAGATAACAAGTATGGCAAGATTGCCCAATCCCCCGCTCAAACTGGCATTGTTTTGAATTTATGTTCTGTTTAGTTGTAATATGTTAATTCATTTTCGTTAATTTCAGAAATAGAATAAAACAATTTTTTACAACAAACTCAAATAGATCGATGTAACGTTGTTTGTTGATCTGTGCTGTAAGCCTCAACTAAGAAAACTGCAGTTGTGACACATCGTCATTATCGTTAGTATCTGTCCAGATGAACGTCTGTACCTATATATGTATTCCCTGTTATATGTATTGTTTGTGTCTGTCTATTCTTCGGTCAGCCCTTCCATTTGTCTACAGGTATTCATGTGACCCTTCCATGTAAAATTTCCATATGCATGCCATATTAGATATAAGTTCCAATTGATAACATCGCGACGCGCTTAAAAAAGAACGCGTAATGCATCTGATATCTGTGGCTTATTGAAACGCGTGCATGTCGCCATTCCGGCACTCACAATTGTTGACTGACACTGTGTATTTGTCTGTAAGTCTGTCTGTGCATCTATTTGTGTCTGCCTTTATGTTTCTACATAACATCCAAGGAACACACAACGATACTGAAGCTTCAGCATCGACTAGGTACGTCAAAAACTGTTCGTGGGTTTTTCTGGTCAGCTAGGAAGGTCTTACTCACTCGTCTGTCAAGCAAATTATGACCATGAATGGCAAATGACCCGTATTGTTCTCACAAGGCCAAGTACTATTGTCCGGTCGAAATTAAATCGAAAACATTCCTATGTCAATGGGTCAGAAAGCATGCGGAATGAGAGTGTTGTTGGAAAAAGAGATTGATAAAAGAGTCAATGGTGGTGGTGGTGGTGGTGGTGGTGTTTGGTTGCGGAAAATGACTATTATGGTGATGGTGTTTGTGGTCGTTGGATGATGATAGATGGGATAAGAAGAAGTCACCAGTAGAGGTGATTACTGTTGGCTTTGGTGATGATGATGGTGATGATGATGGTAGTGGTTGTGTTGATGTTGGTGTGGAAGGTGAAGGTGAAGGTGTTAGTGGATTTCGTTGTGTTGTTGATGATGAAGGTCGTGATTCGTAGATGAGGTAAATGTGGTTGGTGTGGTGTTCTTGTGCTAAACTGATGAAGAAAGGTTGTGATAAATATGTGGTTGCGGCGAGGGGGTGGGGGGGGGGGCGGATATGGTGATGATGGTTGGTGATTGTGGTAATCTGTCTGTTAATATGGTGGTAGTTGTAGTGGCTGTAGTGTTGTTGTAATGACGATGGTAGTGTCTTATTCTTGCAGTGGGGATTGTGGTTGATTGCGGTTTGTTGGTGATAGTTGAGGAAATGATGGTTGTGATGGTGGTTGTAGATGTTGTTTAATTAGGATTATAGTGCTAAATATGTTGTTGGTGGCCGCTTGTATAAAACTATGGGTGGGGAAATGTGGGTCTTTGTGTTGGTAATACCAAAGGTAGTCTGTGGTGATGGCGTGTTTGGTTGAATAATAGTTATAGAAGCGAGGAGGTAATGGAGGTTGTGATATTGACTGCAGTGTATGGGAGTGAGTGGTTGCAGTAGTGTTGGTGATGGAGTTGATTGGTATTGGGTAGTCGTGGTTGGTCGTAGTGAAGGATTTGTAGTGGTACTAAAGTAAGTCGGCAGTAGAAGTTATGGTAGCGTGTCATACGGTGGTGGTGCTGTTATTGTTGTCGTAGTACTGACAATTGAGGTGTTGTAAGCTCTGATGAGGGAGGCACTGGTTGTGGTGGTGATGAAGATAACTCTGTTGATGAAGATTAGGCGCATATATTTGGATGTTTTAATAAACCATACCCAAAATCGATTATAAGAGAATGACATCGATTATCGACATCGAGAAACTTTTACACGCCGCTAATCGATATCTTTCGATCATCAGCTCATCACTACAATATAGAATACATAATACAATATCAAACTCACAGCTCTGGGTCATTTTGGGAATATTTTTTGTATAAATATATACTTTAGTCTAAATAAAAACGAATTTTAACACAACCGAATTGTTAAACAGAGCTAGTCGCGAAATAAACCACTCTATGTATTCCTTCTAACCGTTGAAAAAAGCTCGATAGTGGTCTCTGCTAGAAATAGATATCGACGTCAGAGCGTATTACCCAAATGACTATATAACGTAAACTCAAAAGTAAGTGGTCACGTGGTTTTCTAAGTTTAAAAACAGTGATCTCTGCAGGAAAAAGCTGTTTGCAATGACGAGTGCTGATTTATGCTTGAACGTTCACACAGATCTAGGACATCAAATAACAATGACTTATTTTGGCTTGAGGAAATCGATTTTGGTCCAAACTATCGGTTACCACCTTTAAAAGAATGAAAACGCATTATTTTAAAAGGATGCTTGGTTTTGTGAAAAATAGAGACGGCAACTAATACAGGGGCGGATTTAAGTGAGGGTCTCCCTGGCGAACGTCGCCCCGACTCAACCCGAACCGTACCTGAAATATAATATACACGAGATTTCAATTGTAGAAAAGTATCAACTTTAGTCCAGACACACGCCAGAATGCATCCTCGACACGTCAAAAATCAAAAGCGTTGTTGTTCAGAGCTCCCATTTACCGCATACAAACAAAAAGACACCCTCTCTTAGATAATGTGTTAGATCCGACTCTGATAAGGTACGTCAAATCATTGTACACACAAATAAATGAACGTAATTGCCAATTACCATCTCATTTAGCCACTAGACAACATTTGGCAACATACAGTTATTTTTAAAGACAGTCACTCAGTTAAGAGACAGAACGTTGCTGAAACGAATTACAAGAATAATTATCGGTCAAAATAGGAAAAGACCAACAGGAAACCTACGAAAATTGCATATGGACATATGTATCGACGAAGTACTACCGGTATTTGCAAATCAACATAAAAATTCTACGGGAAAATGTGCATTAAATGACAAAATTTATTATTGTGTTTTCTAACATCTTCAACAGATGGGAGCTGCAAATTAAAGAAGCTGCTAAGATGAAAGAAAAACATGGCTTTAAACGATAAAATCATTTTTTCTTGTAACCCATAGTTACAAGTCTTGTCGTGCACGTTGTATGGATTTCTGCTTCAACATCCTTCGTTGTACTGCATTGTTTGCAATTGACTCTGTTCAGTCATGAGCTTGCATTGTTTTTAAATATGGTATCAGACAGTTTGCCTATATTAAAACACATATTATAAGGATTTCGAACCACTGCTTTGGGGAATTAAGACATAATGTTTGTAAAAAGCCATATTTTAGTCTTAATAAATACGATTCGGAACACTAACTAATTTTTGTCTCTTCATCACATCCAGTTGTGCAATGTATAAGTGCGGCGACTTGGGCAGTATCCATGTGCTTTACGTGAGATTGCACAGTAGGTATTCTAACTTCTGGATTTTGTTTTTCCTGTGTTGTTTAAAGGTATTATCCGACAGCTTGAACCAAGCTTTTCCCCTCAAAAATCAAAAACTGATTGGAAAAGATTACATAAAATGCTGTTTATTGATGTCGTTCATCTATGCGCAAAGGGATAAATAACACCAGTTCGTTATTTCAAACATATATTTCTTATCTGAGGCACGCTGCACAGTTAGCTATTTTTACAGTAAGACAAACCAGTGGTTTCTTATATTTGAATTTATGTTTTGGGATTGGGAATTTGCCGGCATTTTTGCCGATACTGTGCAGCGATTATTATAGCACAGGGGCACTTTTGAGGTGCCCAGGGACTAAACCCGGCCGGTCCATTATACTGACACCGACGAGTCAGGCGTAATGCTGTCCATTAGCCCAGAGCGTTAGCAGGAAAGCCACTTCTACCAACTTTTAAGTCTTTGGTTTGACCCAGCCGGGGTTCGAACCCGCGAACTCCCGATTAGCAAGCCGACGCTCTACCACCTGAGCTATTGCGGCCGGTGAATTTATGTACAATTTTATTATCCTCATCCAGGTAATCCTCTCTGATATTTTAAAATAATAAAATATAATAATATCTGTCGATATTTAAGCAGAACACCCCATCGTGCGTTTTATCTTTACTTAGAGTCAGGTATAAGTTTATGCAGAAATGATGCCAAAATTTCTCCAAACAGTGGAAAAAACTTTTGTTTAATTCATCTGATATTGGCAAACTTTCGGATACCATCTTTGTTTACAAATCTCATTATACAAAGGGCATATTAGGGCAAAATGATACACATCTTCAATATCTCGTTTATCGCAACAAATGCATACCCGCTCATTTCGTGGTATGGAATGTTTTCCAAACGACCTGTTTAAAATTCTTATAGAATAAGCAGAAATCAGTTTTATTACGTCTTTTCTACTTTTTCAATGTTAAGGTACATAAAGTCACGTGATCTATTTCGATCTTTGCCAAGCGATCCGAGTTGCATGTTTTTATTTAAAGAACCAATCAAAATGGGAAACGGAGTATGCAGTATTCTTGTCATATCAGAGGTATACCCATAATTAGCGTGCGCAAATGTGTTGTTTTTTGTGTGTGTGTGTGTGTGTGTGTTTTTTAAATATATGTTAAAACATGTTTGTTAGGACAGCTAAACTAGCATGACTCCCTCAGAAACGCGTTTGATTGTAAAAACAGAAGTCTCCTTATGTTGAAGAAAAAAATGTTCAGCTAGAAACAAGTGGTGATGTTAAATCACTTTAAAAGCCTTTGTGGTGAAATTCGACTTAACACATATATAAACAGTAATTTATTTCAGCTATATACAGTTTGTTTTGTGCAGTTTGTATATTATATATATATTCAACAGGCCGAATTAAAGACGAATGTTAAGAATCGGGACAACTTGACATCACGACTAAACAAACCACGATAAATAAAGATCTATATATAACACATAAAGCAAAAAAAAATGCACCTTATGGTAAAACACATGCATCATTTAAAAACATAAACCTTTCCTGGATCTGGTGTTTGACAAAACAATTATTTTTTATGGAAAAATAGTCTACATAGTTACATATATAGCTAACATACTTACAAGTGGTTTTACACGATTTACTGTTTGTTTGTTTTTTTCCAGCAAGACGCAACATTTCAACTTTTAACGTAGAGTTATCGTTCGTTATCCCCACTTATACGCCAGCAATAGATAGTTTCCACATCAGTGAAGATCTCTCATCTTGGCAGCCATCTTGGATGGCAACTTTAAGTGATTTTCAGATGAATTGTATGGAAGCGTAAAATTTATTTTCTTGTAATTCCTTCATTTGTGGTGCAAAAATTAAAAGCTATACACCATTGGAAAGTTGCGGATCGGGAGGTCGTGGGTTCGAACCCCGGCCGGGTCATACCAAAGACTTTAAAGTTGGTAGTAGTGGCTTCCCTCCTAACGCTCGGGGCTACGGGGACAGCATTACGCCTGACTCGTCGGTGTCAGTATAATGGACCGGCCGGGTTCAGTCCCTGAGCACCTCATAAGTGCCCCTGTGCTGTAATGATAGAAATGTCGCTGCGCAGTATCGGCAAAAATGCCGGCTAATCCCATCCCATCCCATCCCATTGGAAAGCTCTTGAAATTCATATTTTTAGAATGCAGTATTTTGTAAGTTGATAAATGCACAAAGAATATAAAACACATAAATAAATAAAATTATTAGCTCATCCTTAAACAAAATGAACAGTGTAATTTATTTTGTTTGGGTTTTTTACCTTTTAAACTATCAAAATACAGTTTTGACATTAAAATACTTCATAAAAGCTGTTAAATTTGATATAAAATTCAGTAAAATAGGCTGGAAAATAACAACACAGTGGTGAGTTTAATACAGCACATATTTCCAGATTTCGGCCTGCATTAGCTTCTGCCTTCAAAGATGGCTGCCTTAAACTGTCTTATCAGTGCCTATGACATCACACAGAAACTATCTTTAGGTTAACGGCCATCAATGTCAAGATTCCATTTTAACTCTTCATGTTAAACTAACAGATATTTTCTTGTCTGACAACGTTAGGCTGCGTTGCAATTTAGCACTTGCTATGGATTTTTTTTTTGAAAGAATCATTTTCAAGGCAGACCAGAAGGCCAATGCAAACATCAACAGCGTATCATAAAAACCGAAGTTTAAAAACATACTAAGTAGTACAACCACATTACAGAGAAAGCAATGGTTTTCTTTTAAAGTTAATTCAGTTCAGAAAAATCTTCTTACTGGAGACACGTACTCAAACTATACAACACTGTAACTAACATGCTGTTTCTTCTGATAATAAGATTCGGACCCCCTTAGCATTTATTGTCTTTCATCACCGTTTCTCGGACGCATTATGCAGTAATTTAGGTGCACACATGTTTAAAATGTTACGTTTGCCGAATTAGAAGGGACAAAAAACACACGTTTCCTTCAAAGTTAGTTGGTCACACTTGATAATTCGTACATGACACATAAAACTAAACGATCGCCCTACATGTGGATATAGATTATTGCTTTACAGTCAAACCAATCAGTGTAACATTACTGATCGTCAAACACGTGACGTATGTTCTCGCATGCGCAGTTCGCATTTGATCTAGGGTGTGGAGCTTCAAATGAGCTAAAGTAGGTGAAAAGCGTAGCGACGCTTTTGAATATCTCAACCTTAAGACAGCGCCGTTTTTCCACATTTTAATTGACAGTTCCGCTTCGATTAATAAAGCCAGATATCGTGGCCTTGTTTCAAACTTGCTCACATTAAGTAACATATCAACATCAAAGTCAATGCAGTATACAGCAACAGTTTATTGTGTTTCTGAAACGCATTTGAGGCATTTGATTTAAAGTATTTATGTCCATAATCTAACAAATCTTTTTCTAGAGGAACACGTTTTACAATATTACCATAGCCGGAGTTAGAAGTCGCCCTACAGTTGTAGCCAATCAGAAGCTATGAAAATTCAAAGTCCTCAGCGATTTATTTCAATAGAACTTCTTTCCATTTCCTATTTTACAATGAACAAAATAGATCGATCTATTTTACTAAATGGTTTTAGTTTCAACAAAGCACTCATTCTGGCTTGACTCCTCCCCTTGTGACGACAAGTTTGAACACGTCAAGACGATTGGCAATTTGATTGACAGTTTTATGGGGCAGATTACATGTCATTTTGGTAGAACAGGTAGAAGTGAGGCGGGGACTTTAAAGTCGGATCGAATCTATTAAGATGTTTCCATGGAAAATAGAAGCCGAAACGAGCGCTAGTCTCTTTCCCATACTTAGGGTGCCTTTTGTGGTATGTGATTATAAAGCAACTTGGGCACAGTTGGTTAAATTTAAATGTCTTGTCTGTGTAATAAGAGTTTATAACCATACCAAATGATGGAATAATTTATCACATTTGATAACTAAATGAAAACGTTCTCTTTAAACGATTTTGCGGGGAGGGGGGGAAACTGTCAATTAAAACAATAATTTAAACAAATATGAAGTGCTTATCTTGTTGTTCAAAGTCCCACGTACATTCGTAAAACTTTTATCTACTCACTAATTATTCCCACAGCTACAGCCAATTTGTCTGGCGGCATGTCTTCTTTAGTGCAGTTTTGATCTTGTTAAGCGGTGCTTGTAAATTAGTAAAACGTCCTTATGCAAGCCATCGCTGGATTTGGGTGGATAAAATGCGGGTCCATTATACGAGTTAGGATTCACTAATTATCCGTTTCTGTTAAAATGTTATTATACGGTGCATTTAATTGTAACTTATTCAAGATGCATGTTTAGTTGAGATGTGCGAAAAACATCGTCAGTTGTTTAGACCCTCTCCGTCAGATTTTTTTTATTTCTATTTATACTTTTTTCTTTAGTTTTTTTTTTTATATTCACGAAACTGGCACAATAACATTTTTAGCGAAAAACATCGAAAAGCTATCGGATCTTAAGACCAAATTCTTCGTTTTAACCAAAATTGAAGACAGAAATACAAGCATTATTCAGTGCTCTGAACGTAACTGTTTTAAGTGACCCTGTAACAAAAAGCCATTAAACCACTTTTGCTCTAAATCCTTGCTATGCATTGCATGGAAACACAAGAAAAAAGCCAGGGACTTTTGGATTGAGAGTTAAGCACTTTAACAACTAGACCATGGAGGCAGACGTTTGATGTCTATTCTTCATGAATGGAGTTGATACAACTTGCGAAATCAGATTGCCTCAATCAAGTCTTTCAATAGAAAATACTCAATAACTTACCAATTTATTGTAAATTAGAGAAAGTTTCAAAAGGAGGAATTTATATAAAGATTTACGTGAAACTGGTATTTTGGAAAGTTAAAAAACACATGATAGGTAAAGATATTTTTTTAACCTTTACGCAATAATTTCGGTAAAACACAAAACTGAACAAGACTGTGTGAAAGCGCTCAAAGGATTATGGGCACCGACTAATCTCCAACATTAATGTCAACTAAAAGTTCCATGCAAAACTTAGATGACTTTGTATATTATATTCTTGCATTGCTCTTCACATGTATAAACGTTTGTTCATGAAGCCCCTATTTTTTAATGAATGGATAAACTGTTACCAAATAAAACATTATTTCATCGGTTCTAATACATCAATACCAACATGCCTGTCAATTTTAAAGAAGCACACATTTAGACTTATTTATAAACTCGTGTTATGAAGACATTATTTCGCTACTTTTAATACTAGCTATTTTAATACTGTTAAGAAATACGCCGGCGCGAAACAACAATGGTAATTATAGCGAAGTCCAGCTAATTTGGTGGAGAAAGAGCCCAATGTCTGGAAAGAGCCTCTGGCGCACAACAACTCAGCTGAAAACCCTTACCAAACTCAATCGGGATTCGAACCCACTTTTTAAAAGGCCGAAGAGTCAGTTTTTAAAATGCATCAAACTACAAAACAGCCACCTATGTAGCCGGTGATAGAGAGTGAATGTAAAGGCGGTCTCATTAGTTCAGTTAACATTTGCCCTGTTAGCGAAAAGTAACGGTAACAATATGTGTTGATAAAGACAAGCAGCAGGCTTGTTCACTTAAGCAAGCCGTTACCCCAATACACTGCCATGCAGAAACAATCCACATTAATGGGTATTTGAACATTTTCGCACTCATAAAAATGGCGCTTAAATCTGTGATTTGGTTTTTTGTATCATCTGGTAAGCGTAATCAGGTACTCAGGACATGTAAATACATCGTACATAGTATAGAAATTGCGCCAATGCGTACATATTTGGCCAACTCAAAAGTAAGCATGTATTATATGCGAAAACCGAAGTTATCATAAATTGGGATTGGGATTGGGATTAGCCGGCATTTTTGCCGATACCGCGCAGCGACAATTCTATCATTATAGCACAGGGGCACTTATGAGGTGCCCAGGGACTGAACCCGGCCGGTCCATTATACTGACACCGACGAGTCAGGCGTAATGCTGTCCCCTTAGCCCCGAGCGTTAGGAGGGAAGCCACTACTACCAACTTTAAAGTCTTTGGTTTGACCCGGCCGGGGTTCGAACCCACGACCTCCCGATCCGCAAGCCGACGCTCTACCACCTGAGCTATTGCTTATCATAAATTGTAACAAGCAAAACATTTAATGATTTTACCCTGTAAGGTTACACGTGGTGGTCGCATGAATGACCAAACTGGCATCATATCTACCTGGCACGTTTTCTGTACACACAGTTGATTTCCCGCGCAGCTGTTAACATTTATGAGTATGCGTTGTTTTTGTTGTTTTCAGGGACATAATTCAAAATTTTAAATTCGCCCTATACTGTGATCCGTAAATAAAAAGCCAATTTGAGATGCAAATTATGTGTCAAATAGGCATCTGTACGCAGCGAAAAATGCCCACCAAAGATCAAGTCTTGTTTGGTTTTCGGCTGACCGTAATCGTGACCAGCATGTGCAAAGCATGCTTTAGAACAATTGGTCATATGCGTCACAAGTGTTAATAAGGCGGTTTATATAAAGTGAAAATATCTCAGCCTTCCTTCG
The DNA here is from genome assembly GCA_007844125.1 of Sinonovacula constricta. Taxonomy (NCBI): domain Eukaryota; kingdom Metazoa; phylum Mollusca; class Bivalvia; order Cardiida; family Solecurtidae; genus Sinonovacula; species Sinonovacula constricta. The sequence continues at coordinate 21,911,913 of CM017573.1, read as the reverse complement.
TTGCAGCATCAGTGTATTTCTTTAACATCTGCAGGTACTCTATAAAATGTGCAACTGACATCCGGTACAGAGAGACAGTCCTATCAGGAAGAATCAGACCGGAAGTTGCACTGTTTGACTAAGACCTATTCGGGCTTATCTGGCCAAAAGTGGACTTATTAAGACCAAGTGACATCCTATAGCTACCTTTTTGCACTAATCACCATATGAACACATACAAATGTCGGAATGAAACTTTCAATAACAATTAACAGTATTGCACAGTAAGATAATTCCGTAAAATGTGAAGTCAACTGTTATGTCACTTAATTCAACTTGTGATGGGTAATATCGTCTTAATTTGATATATATAGTTTTATTTTTTATATAACTGTCAAAAGAAAAAATCACAAGTTAATTTTTTTCTATAATAGATCGAACCATTTTCAATGATAACAACATTTTTTGAGTTAAGGCAATCGATTGTCGTGAAAATGGATACAAAAAAAATCTCCACAAAGGTCTAACGCAGAGGTAAGGCTAAAATAGCAACGTGCACTTTACGTTGTTTCACTTGCAAATAAAAAATGAATTTTTGCCGTCTTCGGACTTGTGGCAGAGACATTTCGCTGTGGCCACCATACAATCAAGATGAACAATAAACGGGGGATACCAATTGTCTATGTTTTTGTCATACGTCTTTTCGTCTTGGCACAAGTGCAATAAAATGCCAAAAAAGACGAAAGAACGCCAAATATACTTATTGTTTTCGAGCTTTTATGTTTGTTGTGTCATTAGCATCAAGAAGACACAAAATCGTCTACATTTAAAGTTCGTTATTGCGTAATGTCGACTTTTATTCTTCGTTATGACGTCTTCTCGCGAGCATAGAAAAAAAAGCAAAAACGGAAAGTCGCCCTTGAACTTGAGCATAAACAATTAAGCAACAACGAAAATTCGCTCTTTGGCTTTGCGCTAGCACCAACATATAAAGCAGAACGAAATGTCGCCGTTTGGCTTTGCGCTAGCTCCAACATATAAAGCAGATCGAAATGTCGCCGTTTGGCTTTGCGCTAGCACCAACATATAAAGCAAAAACAAAATGTCGCCGTTTGGCTTTGCGCTTGCAAAAAACATATAAAGCAATAAAATGAAATGTCGCCGGCTTTGCTTTGCGCTTGCACCAACATATAAAGCAATAAAATGAAATGTCGCCGTTTGGCTTTGCGCTAGCAAGAAAATATAAAACGAAAATTCGCCGTAAGGTCTTGAGCTAGCACAATAATATAAAGCAAAAAAAACGAAATGTCGCCGTTTGGCTTCGCGCTAGCACCAACATAAAAAGCAAACAACAAAATGTCGCCGTTTGGCTTTGCGCTAGCACCAACATAAAAAGCAAACAACAAAATGTCGCCGTTTGGCTTTGCGCTAGAACCAATATAAAAAGTAACCAACAAAATGTCGCCGTTTGGCTTTGATCTAGAACCAACATAAAAAGCAAAAAAACGAAATGTTGCTGTTTGGCTTTGCGTTAGTACCAACATTTTAAGCAAAAACGAAATGTCACCGTTTGGCTTTGTGCTTGCACCAACATATAAAGCAAAAACGAAATGTCTCCGGTTGGCTTTGCGCTAGTAAGAAAATATAAAACGAAAAGTCGCCTTAATGCCTTCAGCTAGCACCAAAATATAAAAAAAACCGAAATGTCGCCGTTTGGTTTTGCGCTTGCACCAACATATAAAGCAAAAACGAAATGTCGCCGGCTTTGCGCTAGCATTAAAATATATAGCAAAAACGAAAAGTCGCCGTCAGGCTTTGCGTTTGCACCAACACAAGAGCAAAAACGAAATGTCACCGTTTGGCTTTGCGCTTGCACCAACATATAAAGCAAAAACGAAATGTCGCCGGCTTTGCGCTAGCACCAAAATATAAAGCAAAAACAAAACGTCGCCATCAGGCTTTGTTACGTCATTTCGACATTTGTTCATGTTCCAAGACAAAGAGTCAAAGTAGCATAAATGTTGATTATACCCTTATAATAAAAAAGTAATTTATAGTGTAACGTACAGTTTTCAAACACTACCAAGTAAATATTGCATAGAGACAAATAGAATTTATAATATTGTAAGCTTTCGTGCTTTAAAAATAAACTCACAGACACATTATGTCTACATTCAGTAATTAAAAAGATAACATTGTAATTCTTACGTTACACATCAGATGTTCAAAAATCACAAAAAAATCTCCTTATATTTATATTAATTCGATTGAATAGTTCTGTAAATGTTTGAATGTTTTATTCTTTAAAACCACTTTCTTGTATATGTATTGCGATTGGTTATTAATCCTGTATGAGTTTGTTTTTGTTGTTTTTTTAAATGTAGTTGGCTTAGGCAAACATCTTAGAGTTAATGAATCAAATATGTTTGACATAATCATTAAATGCATTTGATTAAACATGCATGACTTAAATAGAACCGATTTTATCTTGTTATTTAATTATAAGCCTTAAACATAAAAACAACACCTTACACTTTAATGGCTTTAAACTACAGGAAATATGTATGGTTTCTTTATATTGACAAATATAATCATTAAAGCTATTACAATATTACCTTATCAGAGTTCCGTTTGCAGTGAAGAATATCCTTTATTCTAAACTCCTTTACTCTTATACGGCAAACGTTCGTTTAGGAATTTGAAATCCAACTAATATGTCATACACTCTGCATTTAGCTTTGACCTTTTTAGGTAAAATCTTCCAAGAACTTTCGGTGAGCCTAAGTTTTTCCCTGTACTTATTGTGTTCCTCCGCGTAGGTAAATTGTCTTGTGACTAATGCGTCTGAATGATTCGGATTGACAACAAACTCTATTACTCCGTCTAAATGTTATGATCGTGTGTCCCTCTGGTTCGCTTTGTCGTATAATTAATTCCCGAATGCGCTCGGCTGGCGCAGATTTGTTGTCATCGTCACTCGCTGAGGCTCGCGTTAACACAGCCCGGTGGCTGTCGTACTGTCGATATATTTATGAACTAATACGTCAACAAGAAGCGACTGGCTGGCATATCGCGAGAGATGTTTCTATTGGTCTAGGAATGTCGCAAGTGCTGGCAACTGAAGGTATTCGTAACAATACGTATTAGGACCAGAACAACTATCCCCTTTTTAACGACATTTATGAAATTAGAACTATTTTTACAGATAATATTTAACAGTTTAAAATATATTGTACAATAAATTACTTAATGATATATATAATATTTGCAGAAATATTTCCCCATGTAAAATTAACCGATGAAATAACATTGCTGAGGAAATGGCATTGATACACGCAGAACTAATCTCCGAGCAGTTCAACAGACAAAAGAACGCTGCGTAATACTTTATTTAGGATTACATAGCCCCAAGTACTTCCCCTATCCATTCAACGTATGCTTTTCTATTTCAGAGCAAATAAATAAAATTTCTGTTATATTAGAAGAAATATTTTCCTACAGTCATCTCAAAGCTATGTTTAAATGACGCTTTATAACATTGGCAGAACAATTTGACCATAATTGTGTCGGTGCGATGTAACAAAACAAAACAACATACAAAAACAAATAAATAAACCAACTTTGTTGTATTGTCGAAAGTCTTTTATGCCCATTCAACAGATGATAAAATATCGAACATTAAATTACTAAATAATGAAATACTTGCCGGAAAACTATTTTGATGTATAGTCAATAGATAAAATAGCATTTTGGAGAAATGTTTCATAAAAGTCCAACTACTTGTATATTTCGCTGTTCAATCAACAAAATGTAATTGTATGGAACAAAATATCCAAAAACTGTGGAAAATTTTTTTCAATCTTCTATAGCTGATGAAAAACTTTTGCAAAAGAACTTACTTTCATCTTTTTCTGATTACATTCCCAAGCTTCAAGTACATTACATAGTTAAATATTAAATTTTGAGTGAACTTGGATGATCATTGTTTTCTTTTTTCTTTATTACATTTAGTTTGCAGAGTTAATTACTAAAAGCCTTGTTGCAATGGCTTCACTATTTATCCATTTTACAGCTGAAATAATATCGATTTATACAAAGATCGGACATCTCTGATCAATATATACAAACGTTACCAGTGATGTTAATTTACGGTAAATGTAACTGTAAATGTAACAACAACAATTTTGCTTTGCTTTTGGAACACAGATCAAAAGTGTTCAAATGTTGACCAACTGTGATCAAGTCGCTTTTACTTTTACTTTTAACCATCCATCCACTTCATTCGTTCACTCCCCCCAACATCGTCAGATCTTCACATGTTCATTATCAGTCGAGTAGAGATTTCGAAAGTTTGTCCATACGGCTTCTCCAAATTTTGTTATGAAAATGGCACCGGGAAATAGATTAATTAGGCCTTCTTTTTAAGAGAGTTAATGAAACATGGGCACTGCGGAAGATTTGGCAAAATGTCAGATATTAGTTCTCTCCGACTTACGATTGTCAAGGTTCACACCAAATAGAAAACACGATAGCTGAGATAAATCTAATCATAGACGCAATTACTGTATGTTTTCAATTAATAAAAACTGCTAATCAGGCATTTTAAATAGGCTCAAGTGTTTTGCTGCTAATTTTTATCATTTTTTGTTAAAGGTATACCAAATCTCAAATGTGGCTTCATGTCAACGTTTGTTATATATTAATAACATGGAAAACGGACAACACACAAAAACATCAAGAAAGTCATTCGTGTTGATTTTCGATATTATTATGAAGTAGTCCCCTGTTCTAAATTATAGAAAAAGCCGAATGGCGACTGTTAAAGTGACGTTTAGAGGCAGAAACCCATATGAGAGCCTTTTGACGTAGCAATATATGTATCTGAGTAGGGCGTTCATGATGAGTTTATAAAATTTGCATTGAACTAATATATATATATATATATTAGTTCAATGCAAATTTTATAAACTCATCATGAACGCCCTACTCAGATATATATATACTTAACGTGTCATGTTCACATTGTATAGCATAACATGTATTAATTATAATGTAGAAATTTAGAATTCTCTGCAGTGATGTCAGTTTAAAATAAGGAGCAATGTAAAAAAATGATGTATGTTAAGACCTGATCTATGACGATTTAGCTTTTTATGCATAAATAGGATCCTGTATTTTAATATAAGTTTTGCTGAGAGAGAAAACTACACAAGCAACACTGGTCTTTTAACTTTTGGTTATCTTTAATGTAGCGTCTATTTTACCCGTTTGAAAGGATCTTACAGTTATTGACGAATGGACATGTAGAATTAGAACAGAATATATTATATATTTCTACAAGAATTGTTTATCATATTTCTCTCTCTCTCTCTCTCTCTCTCCATCACCCGGCTATGTGTTTTTATTGTTATTGTTGCAATTTATCTATTTTTTATATAGAATAAAACAAAACGTTATAGAACCAGAATGAATAATGGTATAAAATAGTACCCATGAACAGTAGACTCTAAGTGAACCTGGTTCCATTCAATTAAATGTGTTTTGTAATTGAGGATGTAGCCACGACGCCTTTTCAGCAAAAATACCCTATTGTTTTAAGTAGTTTATTTTGACCTAAGGTTGTTTTCTTCCTGACTGTTTTTTTTTTCTATTTTCGTTGAAAAGAATTAAAAAAATATTGTTTAAAAATCGATATTTAAAGGTTAATGTTGTCTTAAAGTATATAAGTCTGACCGAACGTTGTTATGTTTTATTATTTTTATCATCCTTTGTCAACAATGAGTATTCTCAATATGTGTTAAGGTGTGCATTGTACAATTTTCAGATACGTTTTATATAAGGTGTGAGGGGGGGGGGGGGGGTTAAGGTTCAGTTAAAATGAATTCTCCTTTAATGGTTAAATTAAATATTGGTTAATTATTTAATTTAACCTTTAAAGGAGAATTCATTTTAACTGAAAAAGTAAATTTGTAAGCGATTAGCCATATATTGTTAATTCATTCTATTATATTGCTGATAATGTTGTTTCATCATCAAAGGCGAAGTCACCTTAAACCGATAAATATTTGCTTTAAAAACTCAATTATGAAGTTAATTGTTGCTTAAAAACTAATTAACATTTTTTTTTATTTTGGCTTTCATTTTCCCCTTAAAAGACAGCAACCGAACGTGGTTATTATATTTTTTGTTACGTTCTTATAAACATATTTCACAACAACTAATTGGGCGATCGCTTGCCTTTTCCAGGTTGAGCGTAATCAGGTTTGCGGTAAATGTTCCCGCCCAAATGACTTTAATTAAGCAGCACGTGCCTCAAGAGCATTACAGAGATATATGCACGGCGTTGATATTTAATTGCTTTATTTGTTAATAATACACTGCATATCTTGTTTATGGTTGGTATAATTTACCAGAGTTCGTCATAAAAAGTTCCACCTCTAAAGATTTTATTTAAGTGTCATAGTCATGCAGTAAAACAAAGTGTGTTTATGTTTATCTTTGCACTTGTTGCTGTAGAAGTAGAAGCAGCAGCAGCAGCAGCAGCAGCAGCAGCAGTAGCAGCAGTAGCATTTATATCAACAGCAGTAGCAGCAGTAGTAGAAGTAATAATAGTAGCAGCAGTAGTAGTAGCAGCAGTATTAACAGCGGTAGTAGTATTTGTAGTAGAAGCAGCAGCAGCAGTAGTAGTAGTAGTAGTAGAGGTAGTAGTAGTAGTTGTTGTTGTAGTAGTAGTAGTTGTATTAGTAGTAGAGGTAGTAGTAGTAGTTGTTGTTGTAATAGTAGTAGTTGTATTAGTAGTAGAGGTAGTAGTAGTAGCAGCAGTAGTAGTAGTAGCAACAGTAGTAGTAGTAGCAACAGTAGTAGTAGTAGCAGGAGCAGGAGCAGTAGTAGTAGCAGCAGCAGAAGTGGTAGTGGTAGTAGTAGTAGCAGCAGCAGTAGTGGTAGTAGTTGTAACAACAGTAGTATTAGTCTTTGTAGCAGAAAAGTATTGTTACTGGTAAAATAAGTAGGTAGAAAGACAATAAAGATGAGCGGAGAAAAAGAAGGGGAGGGGTTGGATGGATGGATGGATGGACAAACGGACGGACGGACGGACGGAGGGACAGACGGACGGACCGACCGACCGACGGACGGACCGACCGACGGACGGACCGACCGACGGACCGACCGACCGACGGACCGACCAACAGACAGACAGGCAGACAGACTGACAGACATATAGATAGATGGATGGATGGATGGATGGATGGATGGATGGGTGGGTCGGTGGGTGGATAGGTAGGTAGGTAGGTAGGTAGGTTGGTAGGTTGGTAGGTAGGTAGGTAGGTAGGTAGGTAGGTAGGTAGGTAGGTAGGTAGGTAGGTAGGTAGGTAGGTAGGTAGGTAGGTAGATAGATAGATAGATAGATAGATAGATAGATAGATAGATAGATAGATAGATAGATAGATAGATAGATAGATAGATAGATAGATAGATAGATAGATAGATAGATAGATAGATAGATAGATAGATAGATAGATAGATAGATAGATAGATAGATAGATAGATAGATAGATAGATAGATAGATAGATAGATAGATAGATAGATAGATAGATAGATAGATAGATAGATAGAGAAGAAGGTAATGAATAAGAAGTAGGTGGATGAAGAAGACTTTTTTGCCCTTTTGGAAACGTGGGGAAGACAACATATGGACAATCAGATTGGGGGTGGATAAGAGAAACCGTTTTGTTTTTCTTACAGAAGAACTCGAGGCAATTTTATGTGAAGTTAACATATGGGGGTACATTTGTCTTACCATAGATATACAGAGAGACATTCTACTTTTGAGGACAACGGTTGTTATGGTCGTTGTGATCGTTATGGTCGTTGTTGTTGCGGCAATATGGTGATATTCGGGGTTTGAATGAGTTCGTTGAGTTAGGGGGTGGGGAAGTCAATTGATGCTGATGCTTATGCTTATAGAAATAATAGGTATCAGAATAACAGTGATGATGCCGAGGGCCAGTGGAATAACAAAAGTGTATTCAATCAGAATTTGTTTTACTAAAATGCTTACATTTTGGCCTTAAATTAAGTTATAACTAATAGTCACTGACTAAAATTCATGTCTGATGTGCCACTGTTCAATTTTACAAAAGGATCTTAATTAATTTACCCTGGTTATTAAGAACTTTAATTTGAATTTATAAATGAATGGCAACGCCTCGCCAGTGTGCGTTGGTCCCATTTTATAAAATAAAAATGTACACTCGAGATGCGCTGTACCTGTGTCGTTAAATTAGCATAGAAAAAAATGCAACAGTTGGTAACATGACAAAATGTGCAATTAGTACACAAGAAATTAAATACACTAAGGTACTATATTAATATATAAACATACTTTTGAAAAACTAAAAATACCACTACCACAACCAACACCACCACAATCCTCTTCATAATATTTCATCATCATCGTCATCATCATCATCATAACAACCACCACAACCACCACCATCATCATCACCACTGCCACCATCATCATCAGCATCATCATCATCATCATGTTTACCACAATCACAACAACTTTTTTCACCACCCCCAAATATTCTCCTCGCTCTCCTCCTCTCCCTCCTGCACACCACCAACCGTATCATCATGTACGTATTACATGTAAATCAACAATCTACTCGGCTCTACACAACTACGTGTAGCCGTTGTGATTTATTTCCAAAACAAAAGCTGCAAAATAAATGTTCGAGACCCTTTGCACTAAGCGACATAAACATTTATAATTGACGTAGGAAAACGTCTTGTAAAACGGGCTCAATAAATCTTAACAGCACAACAAAAGAGGGGAAACCGTTTTATGTTATTGATTTCCACATGCTACCGAAGAGATGCCTATTTTATATGGAAATCAAAGGAAACGCCTTCACACTCACTGCATATATTCTCGTTTGATCACCTGCATAATAAAAACAATTGGTTACCCCGAGCATTCTAGTTAACTTCAACATCATTATACATGCACGTTTGAAAGGATGCCAATCCAAAGAGTCCTGTCTGACAAATGACTGAAATAAGGAATAACTAAAACAAAAGACAAAAATAGAACATCTTTAAAACACGTGAAATATATGAACACTTTCCCATTTACTGTTTCTTTTACAAGGGCAGTTTTTTTTTATTTCTTTAAAAATGCATGTATTAAAACTATCATAGAGATCGCTAAGCAATGATAGTAGAGGGTCTGTTTTGGCATCAGTTGTATTGTCTCGCAAAATATCTTGCAATTTAAAACAAATAAATAAATGTTCTTTATAACGATTTTTTTCGCTTAAGAAACACTCTTTTGACAGTATAGAGTGGATAAGAGAATCGGAAGTATCCGGAACTCTTCGGACATTTCCGTACACGTTATTGATTATTTAGATGTGTCAGCAGTTTTAATGGTAGGTAGATTTTTAACCTTTTCGACACATTATCGGTTCATCTGAAGGTATTTTATTCCTTGTTTTATGTTTTTCCCCAAACATATTTCCACAATTCCCTTTCGTTTTGTAAATTGCTATTTTGTTGTTTTGAGTATAAGACATGTACTATTGTTGTTGTTTTTTGTATAAATACCACCAGCCGTGTCAACACGATATGTAGTGGATACGTTGTTTTTTTTATTTTCCACCGGATTATTTTTGTATCTTTTAACCATTATTTTAATCATATATGTCATTAATTTGTTTTGTCATTAAGTTTTTGAATTGTATAATTTATGTTTCTGATAATATATCGCTGTTCTGTCGTCTGCAGCAGTAGTTGCAGATTAAGAATGTGTTGTTAGTTAAAACGCACATACAAGTAGCAACTTGACATAGGAAGGGCCGCGTTAGGTTTAATATTATGTGTCCCTTTATTCGTGGCCTTGATACCTTTAACTTGTTCTTGTATTTTACCATTTTTTAACTTTCCTTTCCGACTGACATGGAGTCTTTGACCAGAATAGTCTGGGGTTTTTTATTAAAAAAAAAACATTTTAAAACATTCACATTCAACAAAACAGAACACTAATTATAGTTCTGTGATATTTATTTCGTTACATTTCCGTCCGTTAATCTCGCTTTTCAAAAATAACATATATGTGGCTGTATCATTGTGATTTTTCCCATTCTCGCATTTTTTTATTTTCATAAATGCTTTCTATTTATTACCAGTATACCATGTTGGTCATCTAAGATAAAGCAAGGAACAAAAGGAACAACTTCTATTTCGGATCAAGTAAATCACATAGAAACATACACAACATGACAAGATGGCGTATGGGCTTGCCATAAATCAGACCTAACTGCAACACTCGGATATTTATCGTACGTATAATGGGCATAATACCCATATCACGGTCGCTACAAAATACCTCTATCGAGCCTTACACAACTCCGTATTCGAGGAACGATTAGGAGCCCATTATGGACACACATTCAATTAAAGCTTCAAAAGCCATCGCCAGGATACGATAAATGTTATTTTAAAAGTCGTAAAACATTGTCGTAATCATTTAAAATTGGTGCCGATTTCCGGTCCGCGTTGCTCTAAAAGCGAACAAACATCTACGATCGTTTAATAAAATTGACGGAATTTTGAAAATAATTTCGCTCCAATACGCCAATATGTACTTGAATGAATTGGTAGTTCTTTTGAGACAATAAACACAGCAATCCTACAGCTCCTCTAGGTTGAAATTAAAGCGACCTGTTCAGTCAAATTCAACTAATTTAAGGTTACCTAAACAATCAAAGCTTTTTTATAACAACAATGAATAATGAATAAATATTATCTATGGTATCTTGATTGTGTATGATCTTGATGCTCTTCAAAAGATTGTGAAGTCTTTGGATTAGATTAATCAAAAGCCTTACAGTGATTTTCAGTTGTCCTATTGTTAGCTATTTGAAGTTGAAAACCCTTATCGCAAGCTACTCAAGCGTGAATAAATGTTACAAGAAATCTGTTGATGCGAAGCATCAAAGACGACGCAAAAATTAAAACAAATAAAACAGAAATTGTGACATACATTTTAAAACTTAAGTAGAGATGATACCCGGCAGTTTTCTTAATTCAAATACATGATAAAAAATAAATAAGTAAATAAATAATAGAAATTTATGTACCGAATTATGACGCATATTTTATTTATCAGGGTTATGAAACAATCGGAACTCCTCGGGTAATTCCGTCCTCGGGACAATCATCCCTCGGGTGTATCTTTTGCAGTGATACTTATTGAAATAACAATCGTTTTGTTCGCCGGAAGTCGGAAGAAGAATATGCCTAAAATGTAGTTCGCACAAAACATGAGCAATGGCATCGTTTGACAGCTGCATGTCTGCTGCGCTGGGTAAATTAAATTTGGATGATTTAAAATTGAAGCCGACATAAAATGAAGTTTTACAGGCTTCATACTGTAGTGAGCTATCATCCGAGCTGCCATCTTTGTTTTGACGTCTGTCATAAAAGCAGTCCCATTTAGGGAAATGGCCGAGGCGATCCGGCTACCTACATACATCCGAGCAAATTCGCACATGGTTTACGACATCGCTACGCTCGCTTAAAACCACTGCCATCATACAAAATCACGTGACGATAGTCAGATCATATCATTAGCTATGACGTTTTTGTCTGCCAACAGAGACTGCAGACACTCGATCTGTTTGGGTTTCGCTTTTATGGAGGAGTCAAACTCCGTTATTACTTTGTGAATTTCTTCAACAGTATCCATTGATTGTTTACATTGAACCGGTGTAACACTGAAATTTCGCCCTCGGCGAAAGGACGGAAATGGCAGAGTTGTTACGATTGTAGTGATAAACACATTCTTTTTTTTCTTTATCGTTAGAATTTGTTTTTTCATCCATTATTAGTCGTTTTTCTAACATACACATTCATTCCGATTGTCATTTTACTGAACAAAATTTAAAAGTAAAAAAATCAAATCCTTCCAGATCTGGAAGGATTTCTGTGTGGTAGCAGAGATTCTCCTTACTGAAAGGGGGAGATCACTGCGTTGGAGATTAACATCCGAGAGACGATTCGTGATTTATACGAGGTGTTGGGTTATGAAGATAGGAAAGTCCGCAAAACAGACTTTCCCTCCATGTGCAAATTTCAGTGAGAATTCCATATATAGGCGTCGTGCTCGAGCGCGTCGCCAATTAGTAGACGTAAGCAATAAACAATACACTGAATAATTCGCAGTTTTAAAGGAATAAACAATATTTTCCATGAAAGGTTACTTCGTCATTTTTTTAAATGTGCTTAGATTTAAGATAATCTCTTTATTATTTAACATAGAAGTTGAGTGTTTTGGAATTTCTTTCATAAATATTCTGTGATTCGGATTTTCTTCCGACCGGAAAATATGAAATTTTCTTCAGGGCGACATTATCATAAATGACCAAGTTTGCAATTTCAGAATGCTTTGTTAAAAACATTAAAACTTCGTCAAATCACAGTGAATATCACATTTGGTCTCCATATCTTCAAAAGATCGTGTTTCCTTAGGTTCGGAGAATTTGTATTGTAACTATACAACAACATGATTTAAAATAATCAGTATTTTGTTTTGTTTCTAGCGACATAATAACTCGTTTTGACTGAAGCATAATTCAAGCAAAAGTCCCTTAGGGCAATGCAAGAAGGTACCTAATATATAAACACGTGCATGATTTATCAAAAGAGAATATAATTCGTTTTGACTTGTTTACAGCTGAAACACCCGCCCCTCGGGGAATTTTTAAGGTAGGGTCCGAATGTTGTGACATCCGAACATTGACCTTCTGCAAGTTATGCTGTGTAGTATTTAACATTTTTCTTTTTATTAAATTTAACTTTTTTAAGAATTTGCGAAATCCACATATTACTACTAATAAAGGGCTGTTTGTATAAGAAGCAACGTGTCGGAAACAAACTATACTTAATGGAGGAAAACACATTTTTTAACTAAACGGCAAATATATATCCATTCTAAAACCGTCAAAAACTACACGGCTTGCGGATCAGGAGGTCGCGGGTTCGAACCCAAGTCGGGCCAAACCAAAGATTTTAAAGTTGGCAGTAGTGGCTTCCCTCCTAACGCTCGGAGCTAAGGGGACAGCATTACGCCTAACTCGTCGGTGTCAGTATAATGGACCGGCCGGGTTCAGTTCCTGGGCACCTCAAAATTGACCCTGTGCTATAATGATAGAAATGTCGCTGCACAGTATCTGCACAAATGCCGTCAAATCCCAATCCCAAATCTACATGCAGTTATACATAAAAGGTAAAACTTGTCATTCATTACTTGTGGGTGGGGTGTGCAACGTTGTAAGACTTCCTGCCATTTCAACAGCGGAATACTTAGAAATGAGTAGTGGACAGACTATCATACATTATGTATAATTGCTGAACATAGGTTTGGCTAATGGCTCACGGTAAGGATTAAAGTGGATTGGTCACCTTTCTGTGTGGGGGTACATGACGCCTCAAGCCACTCATTCCATTAAATCAGCGGCTTATACTTTATGGAGTCTTTTAGCCACTTGGTAACAGTGGGTAACATTTGGATTTCTTTGTAAAAGACAACACAAGTTTGTTGAACTAGAACGAAAATACAATAATGCCTCAGATTGTTTTAACTTATTAAATTGCGGGGCAACGTTTGTTTTATATTTATTTAATTGTTGTGTTCATTAACTTAATGCGTCCATATACCTTGCCAGTTATGAGCACGTCTAGTTTTAGTCGTTGTTTTTTTTATTTATTAAGATTACCCATTCTAATTTATCTATGTTCTATATGCAAAATATATACTTGTTACAAAATCACAAATGTCGGAAAACCACATTCATTCATGAAACAAATGTCAACAAACGGGATTAACATATGGCAAACAAACATGTAAAATTCAAGTACGATCCTGAGACGCTTTGTTTACAGGTTACGTCATAGATATTATAGTCTTTTTCATTGATTTCCCGTGTTTTGGTACATGATTTATCTGCACAGGAATTTGTTATTGTCTATTTTTAATATTGTATGCTAAATTGCTCATTCGCCGCTTAGAGCGGTAACGAGTTCAATAAAGTTGAGTTGAATTGAGTTGAGTTGAGTTGAGTTGCATGTATCAACAACCTCTTGCAAACAAAATTTCTAGACCTTCAAGCACACATTATATAAATAAACACACACGCACGCGCGCACGCACGCACACAACAATATGGTACCAAATGGTACAATTAAAAAAATAATAACATTTATTTTAAAAAGTAAGATCTGGGCCTACAATATAAAATAATAAGTTATGTTGGTGTTGTGTTTTTCGTAGATGGTCAGCAGTGCCTTCAGAAAAAGACTGACTGACTACTCGGTAAAATTAAGTCTGTTATTAAAATATGACACGACATAAATAATGTTCGTTAACTATAATACTTTAATCCATATTCGTATAAAAAAATAGCGAACTTCCTAACATAATACATTTAAAAGTATTTCAAAACTTTATTATAAAAAGATACTATCCAATTTACCCTTATTTATCTTTTCATATTTATCATACTTATATTAAGTGATAAATAATGTGCTTAGGCTACAACTCCTATCGTGATTACGGTTTCAATTAAAATACCGCCTACTGACGTCTAAACTTGAAGGAAAAATAATGTTAGCTCTAATCGTGCTATGTTCGTTAAAGGTGGTATTCGACGGTTTGCCCATATCAAATATATATCATTTTTCATCCTGTATGTGAGAATTCGGGAGAAACTTTGCCTAAACACATTGTTTATTACAGAAAATACATTCTTTAGCACGACAGCAATGGCAAGATAGTGCAATTCGAGAAACAAAGACGCCATCGTTGTTTATTCTTTCCCAACCAGTGAATTAGCAAGAAAGGGGAGCCTTCAGTCCCTTTTAACATGTGCAGTGTAAGATGACACGTGGTTAAGTCAAGAGTCTTTGCTTTGAAAATCGCTAACCATGCTGCGTAGTCAGAGATAGTGACTGGGGTGGTATGCTACACTTGGTTGTGATAGTGACTGGGATGGTATGCTACACTTGGTTGTGATAGTGACTGGGATGGTATGCTACACTTGGTTGTGATAGTGACTGAGGTGGCATGCTACACTTGGTTGTGATAGTAGCTGAGGTGACATGCTACACTTGGTTGAGATAGTGACTGACGTGGCATGCTACATTTGGTTGTGACAGTGACTGAGGTGGCATGCTACACTTGGCTGTGACAGTGACTTAGGTGGCATGCTGCACTTGGTTGTAATAGTGACTGAGGTGACATGCTACACTTGGTTGTGATAGTCACTGAGGTGGCATGCTACACTTGGTTGTGATAGTAACTGAGGTGGCATGCTACACTTGGTTGAGATAGTGACTGAGGTGGCATGCTACACTTGGTTTTGATAGTGACTGAGTTGGCATGCTACACTTGGTTGTGACAGTGACTGAGGTGGCATGCTACACTTGGTTGTGATAGTCACTGAGGTGGCATGCTACACTTGGTTGTGATAGTAACTGAGGTGGCATGCTACACTTGGTTGAGATAGTGACTGGGGTGGCATGTTTCACTTGGTTGTGATAGTAACTGAGGTGGCATGCTACACTTAGTTGTGATAGTGACTGAGGTGGCATGCTACCTTTGGTTGTGATAGTAACTGAGGTGGCATGTTACACTTGGTTGTGATAGTAACTGAGGTGGCATGCTACACTTGGTTGTGATAGTGACTGAGGTGACATGCTACACTTGGTTGTGATAGTGACTGAGTTGGCATGCTACACTTGGTTGTGATAGTCACTGAGGTGGCATGCTACACTTGGTTGTGATAGTGACTGACGTGGCATGCTACATTTGGTTGTGACAGTGACTGAGGTGGCATGCTACACTTGGCTGTGACAGTGACTGACGTGGCATGCTACATTTGGTTGTGACAGTGACTGACGTGGCATGCTACATTTGGTTGTGATAGTAACTGAGGTGGCATGCTACACTTGGTTGTGATAGTGACTGAGGTGACATGCTACACTTGGTTTTGATAGTGACTGAGGTGACATGCTACACTTGGTTGTGATAGTGACTGAGGTGGCATGTAACACTTGGTTGTGATAGTGACTGAGGTGGCATGTTACACTTGGTTGTGATAGTAACTGAGGTGGCATGTTACTCTTGGTTGTGTTAGTAACTGAGGTGGCATGCTACTCTTGGTTGTGTTAGTTACTGAGGTGGCATGCTACATTTGGTTGTGATAGTGACTGAGGTGGCATGTTACACTTGGTTGTGATAATGACTGAGGTGGTATGCTACACTTGGTTGTGATAGTGACTGAAGTGGTATGCTACACTTGGTTGTGATAGTAACTCAGGTGGTATGTTACACTTGGTTGTGATAGCAACTGAGGTGGCATGTTACACTTGGTTGTGATAGTAACTGAGGTGGCATGTTACACCTGGTTCTGATAGTAACTGGGGTGGCATGCTACATTTGGTTGTGATAGTGACTGAGGTGACATGCTACATTTGTCACACAGATCTATGGAACCTAGTTGTGAGGATGACTAGGCTGCTATGACACAATTGTCACACTGACCTAGGGCACAATGAACAGAATCCTTTCAGGTAACAACAATTTATTTGGTGTTTGATAAAAAGGGTTAAGCCCAAAAAGTCGGATTTAATTCGCTAAAACAAATTTCGTAAATTCTGTGTGCTACGCGAATTGACCAGGCTTTGGAATATAGTGTAGACCAGCCAGCTCCCGCTGGTTAGAAAATACGGAAATCAAGCACTCGCTTCGCGATTTCGGAGACGGTTTTAACTGAGAAACACGAAATTACAAGATCATTTGGTTTTTGGAAAGCTAACAAAACGCACGTAATATTTTACGTTTGAGGCAGGATATTTATTTCTATATTTACCCTGTAAACGTACCGCCTTTTGTTAACAAGCATGTTTGTTATCTTAATTGTATACACACAACGTCTTTATTCAATAAAGTGAATTGGTAACAACTGCTAGGTTTTCATCTTTGAAAACCCTAAGAAATCTTACAAAATTGTAAAACCGCCTTTTATGGTTTCCCATCATCTTTTACCAAATACATCAACATAGAGATGAAGTAATCGCATGTCTTATAGTTATTATAAAAAAATTCTTGAAAGATATGTTTTGATAAATACACAATTTAAAAAGTAAATAAAATTGATCAATGATAAAAATAAAATAAATTAATGTAAATGAACGGGAAAATTTACATGAAATAAACTAGAACCGTATAACTAAAATAGTAATAAATCATATATTATCAATAACTAAATAAATGTCGGCATGCGATATACATGTCATTAAAACACAATGGACGCCTATACACATTCACGCGCATGCGCACTCAACGCGCGACCAGGATGAATGTAACAAACCCTAAGTAAGAGAATATAACAAGGGTAATGACTGTCAACAACAAACTGTGAGCAAGGCAAATCATTAATCACGCAACGAAGTTATATAAAGAAGTATTAAAACACAATGAACGCCTATTACACATTCACGCGCATGCGCACTCAACGCGCGACCAAATATACGCAGAAACAATCCTCCCTACCGTCACGCATTGTAATCCTGTTCGATATTTTACTCCGTCTTAACACGTTGTTTATTGCCAATGTAATGCAAAAGAAAAATTGAAATAGCATATGACTTATAAAAAGTTTTGCAACTTATTCGGAAGGATAAAAAGGTATAATAGATCATCCTTTCATCCCAACACCATTTGTCATGCTCATGAGTCAAGGGTGGGTTTAAGATTAAAAGGTACTTTAAAATTACACCACACACTTGGCGGTGGACACAAAAACTCAAATCAACCTTTTGTGACTTCGAGAAAAAGATACAAAATCGGATAGACACTTGAAGAATCTTTTTGTTTTTTCAGCCCGTCTACGAAAAGCACCAAAAAATGATCGCTATTTTTCATGAAGACGTTTTTAGCCAATTATCCTTTTTGTGCCAGCGGCAATAGATATACAAAACTTGATTGGCGATCTCTCGCATTGAAATACAGGTCCATTTTGCGATGTTTGTTGTTGTTTTGTTGTTGTGGTGGTTTGTGTGAGTGGGTGGGTGGGTGGTTGTGTTTATTTATTTATTTATTTATATGTTGTTGTGGTTTTGTTGTGTGTGGGTTTTCTTGTCGATTTTTTTTCGAATTTAATTCCCCCTCTTTGTTAAGTATGTGTATGTTCGTACATCAATAAATCGCAGCGGCAAACATATCGTCATTATTTCGACGGCCAGCTATTATTAGTGGAGTAAATAAAATTCATGAGAAATGTAGAATGTTTTCACCCCGACCGGGTTGCGAATCCAAGTGATAAGGGACCATGCATAGTTAAATAAGAAAAAGTCCTAAAAGAATTACCACAGATATTTAAATCTAAACCACCTCTAGACAAAGGCAAACTGGGTAAATGTAAAAGTGACAAAAACACACGGACGAGACAGAATACACAAAAAGAAAAACCAGCAGTTACAGCCTTGGAACGGTCAGTCTGCAAAAATGACCGACTGGGGTGCTTAGTTAGACGTCGGCGATATTACTCATAAGGCAACTCTATGTAAGCTATCTTAACTTTTATGCGCGGTTTGCTCTTTTCTATCACTATCTAACCACCATTCATCTTAGAGCGTCGGCTAGCGGATCGGAAGGTCGCGAGTTCCAATCCCGTCCGGGTCAAACCAAAGACATTTAAGTTGGTTGTACAATCCTAACGCTCGGGGCTAAGGGTACAGCATTACGCTTAACTCGTCGGTGTCGGTATAATGGACCGGCCGGGTTCAGTCCCTGGGCACCTCATAAGTGCCCCTGTGCTAAAATGATAGAACTGTCGCTGCACAGTATCGGCGAAAATGCCGGCAAACCCCTCATCTTCCTGAAAATGGTTCTAGCGTTTTTGCTAATTGCCAAACCAGAAATACTAGAATATAGTAGCCCGTTCTCATGACATGTAGTTCACAGATTCCACGAGTAGCAACAAAGGTAACAAAAATGCAAAATCTCCTCAATCGACTTTCTGTCAGATGTGTTTTTAAATAATCATTTAACTTTCATAAACATTTTGAGACATTTAAATCTAAATACAGCATGAATGTTTCGCTTGCTCGTATTGATGCCTGAAAAAAAAATCTGCCGAGCCCTGTAAATGATACATTTATCACTTACCGTTGCGTCGAGTGCGCCTGTAGTGGATTGTTGTCCGTATAAATATTATACCTCTATTAATAAGAACAAATTTCAGAGAAAATGGTCAGTTTTGTATCGTCTTTCATTCATCAGCGTACTGCACAATCCTCGCAATGTTCTCTTGCGACTTTCCAAACTAAATTGTTTTTATTGTCTGAATAAACTCTTACCGGATGCCGTAGGTTTTTAAATGAGAGTCACGTGACCTTCTTTGATTACGTTACTTTCTTTACTAGACACTAATTGGATAGGCGGACGTCTTGTGGATGGGTTTGGTCAAAATTCCGCTGGCAATGAAGCAATCTGTGAAACGGAAATGATATTATTGAACATATTTACGACAATATTATTGTATTTCGTCTATCGACCTGCCCTGTTCATTGGTTTAACGCTTTGCTCGCTAGAACGAATCGGTTTTGTCTATAATGTTGAAAGGTTGACGCATGCGCAAAACAGTGTGAACAAAAATCCGATGAAGTATGGGAGTAACCATTTGAATTCCTCTTCCTTGCTTAATGAAGTGAAAACGCCTGCGAATGATCGTCACTGTCACAATGACAATCTTTATAAAAACAAAACCTCAAACGGTGTGGAAAATTCAATAGGTGCTAATCAATGCAGTTTTCATACAAGCGAATGCATCGATAACGAGTCATATAGCGTACAAGTTTAATGGTTGCCGGCCGCACCTTCGGACATTCTCTGCGAAAACAAGAGCTGACCAACCGGTTGCGGTTATAATAATTTCAGCAGTGAATGAAGTAGATCGAATTTGCACCGAAGTTTTCCGATCGTTGCACTTTGTCCTTTTGCACGTGTGCTGAACCCGACTGTCTCGTGATGCAATTTGCACTGTAATGTTGATGAATTTATGTTCTAGTACTCTGCGGGCAATCCTTGCTAGTCGTATCAAAGAGTTCTGTTCAGTGTATATGTACTTATTTTATGTTGTTTGGAAAATTATCTCTGCTACACACGTGTGACAATTATAGACATGTCCAGCTGTTTATTGATAGAGGAAGACCCCTAGACGAATGTCTGGGACGAACCATCGGCCTATCGCAGGTTCCGATAAAGTCCCCCTCCCGGGTGGGAAATCGAACCAACACGAGAAAAGCCGAGGTGGAACTCAAATGAGTTTCACGTATAACGATTCCTATGGATGTCAACGTCTTCTCGATTCTGGCTTTATTTTTCTTCATAAAGCGTCAAAAAAAAGTTTAAATGTGGTATCCATCAGTTCGGACCAAACATGCTTTCCTCGTAACAATCAAATAATTTATTGTTACCAGAACAAATCTAGCGAAATGATGTTTATTGATGTCCTACATCTATGTGAACAGTAAAGCAAAATAACATAAATAGTCATTATAAACTTGTGGATGGGGGAGGTGGGGGGCAATTTGATGAAAAAATAGTTGATTCTAAACTGTCGGATATCTCCTTTAAAGTAGAGCAAACGTAATACCGCACCTTCGACGGCACAGTATCAAAATTAGTGTTAAATGCTTTAAGACTTGGGTTTGAGAGTTCGAATCCCGGGACTGTCAACTTTCTTTTTTTTCTACCTTCAGCTTTTCACTTTGACAATAATTTCTGAATCACTCCACCAGGTTAAGAAGGAAACGTGTATTGGTTTCAATTTTATTTTGGTTAATGAATTTTAATTGTACGATTTGTGCTAAATTTGATTACAAATTTGTAACCTGGTATTTTCAAACTCTAAAAAAACAGAACCATGTGATAAAATATTTATTTTTATTTGCAGTATCAACAAAAAAAAATATAGAATACTTTAAATCGTCTGGCTATCAAGAGAGCGGTGCCTTTTTGCAATAAAGAACAGTAATCAGAAAAAAAATGGGAAAATAAGTCTTAAACGTGTGGGTTTGTAAGTAATATTTTACATATTTGGGATTGATTGAGTCAAACCAATCAAGTAACATGTTTGGTTGGTTTGTCTTATCTTATATCTTGTTTCCAAATGATACTTAATAGCAAAACATGTCTCCTAAAGACGATATAACATAATGTTTGGAGCTTTCTTATTGCCAAAAAGGAAGCACCTGTTATACCAATTTTAGAAGACAAAAATATCCATAAGTCCAAAACTTGGTGGAGAATTTTTTTTAAAATTTCGCATACACGTCTACATTAAAGAATACAACTCAACCTTTTGTTAAATTTCAAGTTCTATATATTGATGTGTTTCACAAAATTCTAACAAATGAGCAAGTGTTCAAAATCCGTCTTTAATTAGACTAACTTATGAGTTAATGAAAGAAATGACGCCCACAACAGGGATAACATAGTCTCACGTGATAAAGGCAAATGTTGGATGCCACCTATCAAGAGGCATTTGTTGAAACTTTAAATATGACAATCTTCAATACCTTTCTCTAATCTCATAATGATAGAAAAGACACAAATGAATCGACGAGGTATGTCGGTTAACCTGCGCCTGTGGTTCTACCCAAACATTTGTGTGGGGGATTCCTTTACTAATAATAGGAGGGACTAGAAATGCTTCATAGCGATGGATCTTAACAACAACAACAACAACAACAACAACAGTTTATTATTACGTCTGATTGGGTCGTGTGTGTTTTTTTAATTTCGTGTCAGATTTTGGCGCTCACTCCTTATTCAAGTCGTTAGGCCCTGGTCAACACTATTGTTGTTATTTGTTATTCATCTCCATTGTAAGAATTGTTATTTACAGACTGTATTTTATATAAGGCATATTCTTTTTTTTCAGACTGTATTTTATATAAGGCATATTCTTTATTTTCAATTTAATTTGGGTTTTTTTATCATAATGCTTTACCACATTTACCAATTCTTATCTCATTCAACAACATAAATATTTAATGTGCAAGGTGCAATCTGAAGCGTATTCAAATTATATAACGTAGAAACCTCACATTTTTCTACAGTAACAAATTTACCAGAAGGGGTTTGTGTTTCTTAGCAAACAATTGAAATGCCATTTCACCAACTGTAAAAAGCAGTTTTAAGAATCATCTCTGCCAGTTTGTCAAAGTGCCAAGATGCAACCAAAATCGACTTAAAATATATTTGTAAAGCTGGCCCAACAAAGAAGTTTGTTTTTTTTTCTAAAGTTCTTGAAAATAGTTCAGATTTTAGCAAATGAGATACTGTTTAAAGAGTGTAATGCAAAAAAAAAAGAAAAAAACTTAGTTTCAAATTGAAAACTAATTAGATTAATTGCAAGATTATAACGAAAATAATGCATGTAACAAAACTAGATATACGATTAATTAATGAATATTAATGAGCTCTGTGGCGGGGAAAAAATAAGGAGAAAATCGGTTTTTACCGCTTGCTTAACAAGACTGTAAATTTATTGGACTTATTGTTACAGCAACGTTTAAAGGAAGTTTCAACTTACTAAACTTGAACGATTTATGAATTGCAAGTAAAACGTATCATCTAGGATAGTCAAGTGATTTGCATTCTCAGCTTTCGAATTTGGCGTCCTGATTCGAACCAAACTGGCTGCAATATTTATTTTGTACTTTTTAATTATAAAGATTTAATCCATTTTACGAATGTTTAGATAATCTTTAGACTGGCTTTAAATTTAACGTTTTGTGTTGTCGCACAATTGAGGTCGTTTCAAAAATCACATTTTCCTTAACTTAATTAAATATGAGTTTCTGAAGAAATTATGTACAGATATCCAAAACAGTGGTCAGACATTGTTACATGTTTTAAAAATAGGCAAACTGTCGGATACCGCCTTTTTAACATGGAAATTAACCTGTTGACAGGTGATTTAAAGTTGGGACGCGAGAGTTTGCCACTATCAAATGCATGTAACAATATCTTCATTTCGCTCGTTCAGGAAATTTTAGCATAATTTCTGCATAAACTCATACTTTAGTCAAAGTTAAAACTATATTGAGGTTACCTATATTGTTAGACAGAACATAGTGCGAAAACTGTAACTCTAAATGCTCGTTCTTTTAAAGTCTATACAAAGGCACGGAGGTAATCAGTGCTAAAAATAGATATTGACGTCATAGAGGATAACCCGGATGACAATTTAATAATATCTCAAAAGTAAGGTGGTGGTAGAGTGTCGGCTTGCGGATCTGGAGGTCGTGGGTTTAAACAACGGCCGGGTCAAACCAGAGACTTTAAAGTTGCTAGTAGTGGCTTCCCTCCTAACACTCGGGGCTAAAGGGGACAGCATTACGCCTGAATGGTCAGTGTCAGTGTAATGGACCGACCGGGTTCAGTCCATGGGCACCTCATAAATGCCCCTGTGCTATAATGATAGAAATGTCGCTGCACAGTATCGACAAAAATTCCGGCAAATCCCAATCCTTCTCAAAAGTAAGGTGTTACATGGTTTTCTAAATTTAAAAAGTAAAATTAACATTTTCATTCAGATAGAAAATACATGTTTGTTGGTGGCGATTTATGCTTCACTGTTCACAAAGATCTAGGGTATCAACGATAGCACTTATCAAGACCTGTTCAGGTACCTATGCTATTTACATATAATGTACATGTACCTATTTGGTTATTTGAACAAAAGACATTTGGCCCAATCTGCTGGACAATAACCTTTAAACAGCATCTTATTAGTATGTTGAGAGACTTAACTGTGACTATCCTTTTTTCTCTTCTCAATAATCTTATGGTTCCGTTTAATTGGTTATTTATTGAGACGTTGATTGGTTTTACTTTTCTATTTACGTACCACTATTTTAAGGATCCAACGATGCAATGTGTTAATTTAGTGAAATTTAAGGAAAATATATGTATTAATTTTATCGAAAGCTCAAATTAGCTCTCTTTTGACCCAATATAGCTAAGTTATGTTAAATTGCACTATATTGTCATATTTCAAGAGAATAAATGGCCATTTTACTCGGCACAGTAAATGACTTTTGCGGCATTCTTTTGTTAACCGTAATTTGAGTGTTAAATAAGAATAGGCGTATAAACACCAGAGGGCGTGGGATCTTAATTATCTGGTAGTGAGAGATTAAAACACTATAATTCACAAGTTATTTATTTGGCATATTTTTAATTTATTGCAGAAAAGAAATGTAGGAGATATAAGAAATCAGTATACAGAATTGGATAGATGAGATTATAAGATATGGTTTGAACTTGACCTCCAAAGTGTAAATTGTTCGAAGAACTGTTTAGGCAAATTAACAATTGTTTAATAAAGAACTTGTAATTAATTATTCATTCGCAGATTTTTGTGCTATCTTTACTCACATATCAGGCGGTGTATGAATAATAAATAGAAAAAAGTATAGTTTCAAATCGCAGTAAAATATAATATTTTTATTTAAGCATTTTAAACGCTTGTGAAATTCGGCGTATATTATGCTGGTAATTCCTTCTGGAAAATGATATTTAGGGACCACTTTAGATTTAAAGATCAGACAAAGGTCGAATCTGATTGTTAGGACAAAAAAAAACCAATTGAATTATCGTAACATAACAATTCTCCAAGAAATGCTATTTATTTATGTTCTACATCTATGTGAAAAGCTAAAGCATAATACCAAACTTGCAAAAGAAAAATGTTGTTGTTATTGTTGTTGTTTTTCCATCTGAGTCAGAGCTTTTTTAAACTTAGAAAACCATGTGACAACTTCATTTTGAAATTACGGAATTTCGTTATCGAGATAATTATAAAATTCAATCAATCAGAAATCCACAATGGCTCTTACACATAGCTTTGGAAAGGGTGGACATTTAGATTTGCTCTTTTTAAAAATGATGTTTGTTCAAAATTGCTGCAGAACGTATGCCCCTAAAACAGGGTATTGTTACTGTATTTACTACAGATAAACTGACTTAGTACCATACTCGAACCCCACGGTACCGGTGGCTCCACGGTACCGGTGTAAATACAATATCGCGTGTTTCTTTCGCCGAAGCGCCATCTCAAGAGATCAGTTTTTGTTTTTAACAGTTTCAATGTTAAAGTTCAATTTTCTATGTCAGAAAATAACATTTAACTGTTCATATAAGCTTAGTGTGACTATTGGCATATTTAAATTGAACATTGAATTCAGTGGCGATTCTGACATCCCATAGTTTGGATAATTTTACAGTAACGCCGGTCACATGGAGTGACCTAGTTTACTAATATCCAGTATGGTTACCATTGTTAACATCCATGAACAATAAATTGTGAAAGTGACAGAGCTTTTTTTAAGTAATTAGAAGATGAGATGTTGGTAAATAAATTGACTTCGAGTTTTCATCAGGTGAGTTTTAGTTCTTATGATTTATTTACATATTCATTAATTGCACCGGTATCGTGGGAGACCAGGCTACCTTGTTAGAGGGCCTCTAAAGAAGAATAAATATAAACAATGGATTCCTAAAAGACCTTTCCGTACATAGTTCAGCTTTATCTAGATAAAAGCCTTTTAGTGGCATTTCTAAAATAAAGGTAAAATAAGGTTATTTCGTATAGCATTTGTGCAGAGAAATATGTTGTAACAACCGTTTTATGGAGACCAAATTCTACCAAAGCAAAACTGTTTAATCTGTTGAAAATAGCAGCATATAAATACAAAACTATGGAAGAAATTGCAACACTGCGACCGTCCATAACAGCTATAAATCCTCAAATATAAAAATCTGCAAAGATGCCAGCTAATAGAGGGTCTAAAAGTAAAATATAGGTTTTATTTTTAATGTTTTAGTGTTTCTAAAAATAGATTATATATTTTCCCATTTTAAGGTTTCGCTAAAAGACCTGAAGCTGTAAAAATCTATATGTCCATCAACCAGTGTAAGTATAGACATACAAGCAACAAATGGCATCAATAACAAACAGGATATCTTTTGATATTCCAAAAACATGTTTAATATTTCAGTTTTGGCAAAGTTAAACATGTTACACTTTCTAAAATGTCGAGATTAGTTTGCTGTAAATATCTACATTTTTTAAAAAAAACAACTATACAACGGCATTAATATATTTACAAAATTATAAAATTGCTTTAAATGGAAGTGCATTATTCGAACTACAAGCGAAGTATGTTGATATATTGTGTTTATGCATATTATGCGTAGTGGCACATCAATTAATCTAATTGCACAGTTGAAAATATGAACAGAACAGAACATAATTTATTTAAGACGTGTACAAAGTACATTGTCTTCTCCATATGCAATATTACAAATATAGTAATGCCATGTGAGAGTTATACAGTAACAGTATAACACATAATTACAAGTGAAACATGTAAGATCGTAAAACATGTATGAGGATGAACACAACAAGTTCATATTAACTATTAACATCTAGAATAGTATTTCTTATATCAAGAGCATCTTTAACAAACAAAGATAATTTCACAAATATGAAGTAACTTACTGCGAAAAAAAAAATGATTTGTACAAACCATCGTAAATACAATTGGCGTACGTGTATTTTAGACCATTTATCTGTACACATGTAATTAGATATGGATTAACGGACTAATTTTGCAGCTGTCTGATTGGTCAGAAATGGCTGGTTTGTATCGATTTGCTAAACTTGCTAAAGCAATGCCGCATTTCCGATTGTCGGACGTCGCTTGCTTGGAAGTTGCCCTACGCCCTTGGATCCTGTTGCTGCTCCTCACAAGCTATATCACAAGGTGATTTCGGATTGGACGAAAGAAGCAAGTTAACAACGGATAACTGATCATCCCGGCTTCGGTTATATCCATAGGTAATATGTTAATTGCTCTGCTGTCTCTGATTACTTCATGAAATTGTATACATCAATCTCAAAACCTGTAATGCTGTCATCGCCTAAAACAACAAAAAATGTGAAATGAAAAAATGCCTTAAAGTGATTGGCACACTCGATATTACTTTCAGTTTGTCGTGAAATTTATGTGCTGCTTTTTAACTCATTTATGTACTAATTCCACACAACTTGTGTGACAAATACGTACGAATATGCCACACATATGGCACACATATGTGAAAATACAGTTCAAAACCCATACCGCCATTGAACAAAATACGAATTCCTCACATGTCCAAAAAGGTGGAAAAACATTTGCTAAAATTTTGTTCATACGAAATTTTCACACATTCATAACATCTGCTTATGACACTTAGAAGGATCAATCGGAGGGCGTTTTATCCTTCTCTAAGGGAGGGGAATATATTGTAGCCTGTGCCGTCTGTCCGTGTCTCTCTGAGATTTGACTAAATTTGTGAGAAATACGTACGTTCCAACAGGTGTCTCCAAAAGGGGGTTCGGAAAATTCACAACAAGTACTTATTACATATTGTTACGAATTCATCGCACATGTGACATATTCGTATGTGTGAAAATTCCGGTTCAACATAGCGCATACTTATACTACATAGACGATAGCTTACTCGTCTTTTAAATAATACAGAAACAGATTTTGTGCCAATCACTATACGTTCAAAATAACAGCTAATTAACAGAACAGTTTATGTTGATCATTAATTTACTTGATTTATCATTTATTGTTGAAGTAAGTTTCGTTTTTTTTTTTTCAAATTTACTGAGTGAGTGGTACACAGCCACATAAATGCGTTTAATGCAACTGGAAGAGGGGAGCTTCTTTCTTAATTTATGAAATTGCGAGTTAGCTACCTTGTTGTAGTTAAGATATACGCCATAAAGACAAAGCAGTGAAGCGACACAGAGCGCCATCGTCGGCAACCACAGTACTTTCTTCCGTTACACTCCATACAAACCGTGGGAAATTTGGCTAGAAAAATCTCGTTTTCGTGAATATGCATGAGGCAGGGGAGACCAATCTTCTTCCTATGAAATCGCATGTTGCAATAAAATATTCTTCAATCTCAATGACGTCATACTGGGATTTTCTTACTAAAATAGAAACCAACGCACATGTTTACTCATGGAGGTCGCCATTTTGAATGGTAAACCGAACATTAGATGTAAAACGTAATTTCATTGGCTGGTTATCCATGGCGGTTTCCTTATGGCACCAATGAAACTGCCTCATTAATTATTCATGACTACGAGATTTTCCTAGCCAATTGTCCCACTGGTACATTAACGCAGCATAGCGGAGTAATGTAACGGGGGAAAACCGACGATGCAGAGCGCCTGTAAGGGACAATAGTATCCTTATTAAATGTTTGTCCTCTGTCTTACCGTCGAGGTCAAAGAGATGTGACACCCAATTTTTCAGCCCATTGTCGGAGTCCTTGCACAACTGATGCACATAGTGCACGATAAAGTCATCTGCAACAAAGGTAATCGCTTTTAAAACTCAGAATACCATCACTTCACAAATGTTAAAGCGTTCGTCAATGTTACGTGTGCTAAATATAGCATAGAGTGTAATAAGTCAGATTGTAAACGTTACACAGATGTCTAAAATACCTTTTTAAATATAATGTCGATTGTGATAAATAAGACTGCCAACGTGACACAGGTGTCTAAATTACCTTTTTTTAAATATAGCATGGAGTGTAATAAGTCAGACTGTCAACGTTACACAAATGTCTAAAATACCTTTTTTAAATATAGTATAGAGTGTAATAAGTCAGACTGTCAACGTTACACAGATGTCTAAAATACCTTTTTAAATATAACGTCGATTGTGATAAATAAGACTGCCAACGTGACACAGATGTCTAAAATACCTTTTTTAAATAAAGCATAGAGTGTAATAAGTCAGACTGTCAACGTTACACAGATATCTAAAATACCTTTTTTTAAATATAGCATAGAGTGTAATAAGTCAGACTGTCAACGTAACACAGATGTTTAACTTACCTTTTTTAAAATATAGCATAGAGTGTAATAAGTCAGACTGTCAACGTAACACAGATGTTTAACTTACCTTTTTAAATATAGCATAGAGTGTAATAAG